>OV651822.1:52725986-52749217 GCA_927349885.1 Psylliodes chrysocephalus | reverse complement strand
AGGTGACCCATTAGTTTATAAAAGTCCAATATATCAATTATTTTTAAAATAACCAAAAACTGTCAAATACATAATTTCTACTTTTTACAAACTTATCTATTATAAAAATATTGATTACTGTACAGAATATTTCCAGAAAGTAAAATACATAAAATTTATATATTTTTTTAATGAAACACTGATTTTTTTTTATCCTTTTTCAAAATTTTCAATTCGTAGATACATTTTTTTTTAAATATATTTAACAATAATTCTTTAAAGCGATGAACGATTTCAATGATTTTTTTTGGTACAAAATAGATACTTCAAAGCTAATCTTATATAAAAGTGGTCAAAATCTAATATAATAGAATTCATGAGAAAATCTTTAACTTCTTCATTTATATAATGTATATTTAACAATAATTTTTTACCACTTTGTTTGATTACTGAGATTCTTTTACATTAATAAAGATATATAAGGATCTATACGATTTCAAAGTTGTTTTTTCAATATAATTTTTAAAAAGAAACGAACAAAAAACTAATAACTTTATATAAAGAACAAAATTGTATATATTTAAAAAAAAAAAGATTTTAAACACCCAAATAGCAAAAAATCATACAAAGAATATTTATTAATAAACTGATCGATTGACTAAAAGACATCCAATATTTAACCGATGGACATCCGCATTGTGAATTATACAAAAACTATCTACGTTTAAATATCTTGATATGCCCATACTTGGACTATTTTTGATTTTTGTATTGTTTTTAAATAAATTATAATTAAAGATAATGGATAATATAATCATTACTACCAATATTAATGACAAATAAAATAATTGCAACTATTAATATATAAAATGTATTATTATCACAGCAATTATTATAGTTTTATTTACAAATATGTACATTTCAAAGTATTAAATTACAATTTAAATGCTTATATACACAAAAAGATAAAAATTATCAAGCAGGTATCGATTTTACATATATACTCCTTCCTGTCAATCTTCTTATCCATTTTCTTATGACTATTTTGCATATTTTTCTTGTAATTCCACCATTGTAACTCTTGACAATTGCTAAAAAAATACATTTCACTTACACAAACATACAGGAATCATACTCAAAATATATATACAAAAAAAAAGAAACTACATTTTTCAGGAACAATAATTATAACAACTTTTCTTCTTGTAATAATAATATGGTATGCATACAATTAGACATGTATCTGCTCTCTATGAACATCATCCTAATTTTATAATATTAAAACTTTAAATGTATGTATATATGTGTGTGTGTGTGTGTGTGTGTGTGTGTGTGTGTGTGTGTGTGTGTGTGTGTGTGTGTGTGTGTGTGTGTGTGTGTGTGTGTGTGTGTGTGTGTGTGTGTGTGTGTGTGTGTGTGTGTGTGTGTGTGTGTGTGTGTGTGTGTGTGTGTGTGTGTGTGTGTGTGTGTGTGTGTGTGTGTGTGTGTGTGTGTGTGTGTGTGTGTGTGTGTGTGTGTGTGTGTGTGTGTGTGTGTGTGTGTGTGTGTGTGTGTGTGTGTGTGTGTGTGTGTGTGTGTGTGTGTGTGTGTGTGTGTGTGTGTGTGTGTGTGTGTGTGTGTGTGTGTGTGTGTGTGTGTGTGTGTGTGTGTGTGTGTGTGTGTGTGTGTGTGTGTGTGTGTGTGTGTGTGTGTGTGTGTGTGTGTGTGTGTGTGTGTGTGTGTGTGTGTGTGTGTGTGTGTGTGTGTGTGTGTGTGTGTGTGTGTGTGTGTGTGTGTGTGTGTGTGTGTGTGTGTGTGTGTGTGTGTGTGTGTGTGTGTGTGTGTGTGTGTGTGTGTGTGTGTGTGTGTGTGTGTGTGTGTGTGTGTGTGTGTGTGTGTGTGTGTGTGTGTGTGTGTGTGTGTGTGTGTGTGTGTGTGTGTGTGTGTGTGTGTGTGTGTGTGTGTGTGTGTGTGTGTGTGTGTGTGTGTGTGTGTGTGTGTGTGTGTGTGTGTGTGTGTGTGTGTGTGTGTGTGTGTGTGTGTGTGTGTGTGTGTGTGTGTGTGTGTGTGTGTGTGTGTGTGTGTGTGTGTGTGTGTGTGTGTGTGTGTGTGTGTGTGTGTGTGTGTGTGTGTGTGTGTGTGTGTGTGTGTGTGTGTGTGTGTGTGTGTGTGTGTGTGTGTGTGTGTGTGTGTGTGTGTGTGTGTGTGTGTGTGTGTGTGTGTGTGTGTGTGTGTGTGTGTGTGTGTGTGTGTGTGTGTGTGTGTGTGTGTGTGTGTGTGTGTCCAATGAGCTGATTAGATTTTGGGCAGAGTCGGAACATCTGGGGGAGGTACTTTATAGGTGGTCATTTTTATATTTTATGGAATATATCTGTTATTTACGTTTGGAGAAGAAAATTCTTTAAATAAAAGTTACTTCTTATATAATTATCTATAATTTTTGTTTTATGCAAAATTTTCCGAAAATGGTCCGTATTCGAGAAATTTGACAAAATGTAAAAAAAATAATTTTTTATAAAAATTGTTCAAATAAAAGTTGTTTGTAATATAATTCTCTATAATTTTTATCCTGTAAATAATTTCTCTAAAATGGACCGTATTCGAGATATTTGAGAAAATGTGTAAATTTCGAATTTTGAAGAAAACTCAAAAACGGATGAAGGAAAAAACATTAAATTTTAAACTTAAGTTTTATTTCGACCTGAGGTGAACTAATTAGATTTTGGACAGAGTCGGAACATTTGGGGGGGTACTTTATTGGTGGTCATTTTTATATTTTATGGAATATATTCGTTATTTACGTTTGGGGAAGAAAATTCTTTAAATAAAAGTTACTTACAATATTATTATCTATAATTTTTGTTCTATGTCAAATTTTCCTGAAATGGTCCGTATTCGAGAAATTTGACAAAATGTGCAAAATTCTGATTTTTAAGAAAATTGTTAATCTAAAAGTTGTTTGCGATATCGATCTCTATAATTTTTTGTTTTTAAATGTTTTTTTTAAAATGGACCGTAATGGAAAAATTGGAGGAAAAGTGCTAAATTAAAATTTTTCAGTATTTTCGTTTTCAATGAATATCTATAGAAAAATGTTTCGAGGTAGATGTATGTGGAAAATGTATATATTTAGTTTATCCTCTAAACATTTTTAGAGATGCTGCAATAGGTTAACTAGATAGGAAAGTCATGTGTTGGACACATCAGATTTTTAATGTTCTACGTTTGACAAAAATATTTAAAATATTCCATTAGCTATGTGTACACTTAATTTGTATATGCACCAAGTTTGTTGATTTTTTTTATTTTTTAGGTTCAATGAAGATCCAAATGAAACTCAAGCCATTGATACAATAAAATATTGGTTGGTTAAGGCCAAAGAAAGAATTTGTAATAAAAATAAGAATAAGTATGAATTTTTTGAAATGAAGATTTAAAAAATGGTCATGGCTTTAATTATATACACTTATTATTTAATGTTCAATATTAATGAAACATCCTGTATTAGGGTGTCTAGCATATGCTATATTTAAATACTTAGCATATAATTAGAACATACTATCAAATTAAAGTAGGTACCTATTGCATACTGTACAAATACTTGAAGTACATTCTCAGTATCTGCATAGCACGTATAAACAACGTCACGTAACATATGCTTAATATATTCTGTGAATGTACTAAATGCAAATAAAGTATACTCTCAGCATATGCATATTCTTAAAAAGTATACTAAGAATGTATAATTGTTATCTGGAAATATTATAATCCACTTCTGGCACAAAAAATGCTTCTTGTTGCGGAACTACGGAGCATGCGCATCGAGTCATTTTCAGACGATGTCGACTGCGTCTCATCTTTATTTAGCTTGTTGCGTTAGTTAACGTACTGTATGCTCCAACAGTGACAGGTACTCAGAAAACCGGAAAGATTCATGGTCCGAGTCGCATATTTATATGTTACCGACACAACCAACCGCTCCGGAAAGCCGATTGATTTTATATAAGTTACAGATGTAACTTTAGGATTCTGTCGGTAACTTATACAAGCAACAAGTCGTATTGAATAGGTATTGAAAAAAACTTTTGATATATTTGCGAGGATAGATAATGTTTATTCTTGTATGAGTTGGAAGATAAGATTTAACATTTATTTTTTAAGCCTATGAAAATGGTTAATTATTAAGATATGTTTCGAAAAATAAACTATAAATTAAATAATAAAATATATAATATAGAAAAACTCTACTTTTTCTTTTTGTTATCACCTAATCCTACATTTTTTTCGACACATTCCCATAAATTGTGAGGCGCTTTTTTCTGCTTTCCGGAAATCCCGCTGGTAAGTCTTCTACTTCCCAGTCACCTAAAATAGTTATTTTTATGTTTGACATGCTCATTATTTGATGTAAAAAATTATAGGTAACGCAAAGTCATTTTGTTTTGAGAATTCCTTGATAATTTTCGAGATATCCACAAAATATGGCCCATATACATTGTTTTTTCATCTCTTTTATCTTCTTGGTGCGCTCATATTTTTTTACAGTATTCATATTTTGATTCTTGAACGCTGTAAATAAACTAGATACCAAAAAATTTTCTGTTCCAGCGTACTATTTGTTATTGGTTAAAAATGATTGAATAGCTGGGAGGAATACTACAGGATTCTCTTCCAATTTGTTCAGAATTGTTTTGCTAAACTCATTCCATTGTTTCTTCAAATTAAGTATTTCCTCACTGGAAGTTAGTAGATTCATTATTGTAATGAAATAAACAAATTTTCATACTTTAATATGCGTCCAGGTCCGGAAGTATTTCAACTTTGACGAAGCTTGAGGATGATGAGTTGTAATCGTTTATCATACTTACTAAATTTCATTGAATTTCGGGTCGGTCAATCCCCTCGTGGTTTAAGGGGTTACATAAACATGTATATAAATAAATAAATAAAAGAATAAGTAAATATATTTATTTATAATACAATACAAAAAATGGTTCTTAGAATACATAATACATAATAAAATGGTAATTTCGGACCTCTAGACTACTAGAGCTAACAAAGTCTTTTTCACATCAGATGTCATTTCATCCTGAAAAATAAGAGCATCATCTATGAAAACGAACTATTTATTCAAAATTCTATTTAAAAATGGTCAGAGGAACAGTTTTTAATTCGAAAGTATTAAAACACAAAATCGACAGCAACAAAATAGAACACCACACAAAAATCAGCAAATACTTGTATTAATAAGACTAACCAACTATGGATATTAAGGCTTTTTTGTAGTCCCCTGAAGTATCGTCCTGAAAAAAATAGAATTACCTAAGAAAAAAATACGTAACGATATGAAAACACGAGATACATTAAGAAAGATAAAATAATAGAAGAATTGGAAATAATAAAATTAGAAGTAAACCCAGTAAAATTTATTAGAATGGTTCAGGTATGCATTAATAAAAGCTAAGAAGAGAAGAAACAAATAAAGGAATGAGACACAAGTGAAAAATCACAGAAAAAAGAGAATATCCATAGAATACTACCTACATAGAAATACGCGTCATGTTCAATTTGTATATACTGACATGAAAATATCAAACAAAAAATTACTCACCGCTATTCTTTCAGCTAAGGTTTTGCCGTATTTTGATTCATACGCTTCCTTAATGTTTTCTAAGTCTATTTCAGACCTCGAAACAACGATTCTTATCAACGTTCTGTCATCTGTTCCGATTCCGGCCATTGCATCGTGTAACCTTGTTGCCAAGTATGATGTTCGGTCTCTAACGCAGTCAATGAGTTGCAGCATGGCTTCTTTGGCGTTTCCTAGACAAAAAAACTTTTATTTTCCACTTGCATTTTTTAATTTTATTGCCATTTACATGTTTTATTGTTGTATAAGGAATAACATAAACAAATGTTACAAGACTAAATCATTCATTTTAAACTACCAAAATTATTTATTTATAACAATTTTTAAAGCAAGGAGCTATAAACGTGGTTACTAAATTTGAAAGATCACGTTCAACAACTAAAGTATATTTTATAACCACCGTAACGTAATTTAACCTAACGCCGTAGAAACTTAACGTAAGATATAAAAATAAAGTCTATTTATAAATGTCCGTAACGTAAGAGTTGAGCATGCGTGTTGTATTTCAGAGATTATCAAATTACTGAAATAAACAAGTGTAAACTATGTACCTAACCTCCAAATAAAACTTTAATAATAATAAATTATGATTTTGCTATATAGAAAGAATATATTAACTACTTTAAAAGCAATAATATAAAAATATAATAAAACAGAATAGTTTACCGAAGATGTTGATTGTTTTTGAGGAATACTGAGAATTTAATCTTTCCTAGTTGTGTGTCTTATTTCAGTTCTAGACTTTATGTTTATAGGTACTCGTATATGCAGCAACACTCATATCTCATAAATATAGGGGTTATGACGGACAAGTAATGTTATTTTTAACAGACACGTTATTTGTGAACAGGTTGTTATTTATGTGTGTTTATAAAATAACAGACCTGTTAAAAATAACACAGGACGTCAATCATAACCCCCTTAGTTTATCCCCAATTAGGCATTCCAACGACCTGTCAAACAATAGGTGCCAGTGGGAAATTCTTGTATATCTAAGGGGGTAGCGACATAGTCTTGCAACTTGGACGCTATTTTTATTCAAAGTAGTAGTCGCCAAGCCTGCCAATTTATGAAGAAATGTATAGGTGGGTTTTTTAAATATTATATTTATTGTGTTTGACATAAAATATTTAAATGTAATCCATTATTCATGATTTTACGTAAAGTAGATAGAATATACCATATATCGCCACCCTTAGATATACCAAACCTGCCCACTGGTAATTCATTTGTTTGGAATGCCTAATAGCATAAACACAAATCATTCATGATAATGTAAGTCCATAAAAAAGAAGAATGGTAGTTGTTTACAAATGGTATTTGTCCATTCATTTATAAAAAAAAAATAAAAAGAATAATTGACAGTTATCACATGCTGAACTCAGAATCATCTAATTGGCTGACCGTAAGGTCTTAAGTTGTTAAGTTAAAAGTTGGTGAACTTTCTACGGTACGTTAAGTTCTTAAGTTACGAACATTTACAAATAAGTATATGTAAATTCAATATTTCAACTTCTTACGTTAAGTTCTTAAGTTACGTTACGGCGGTTATAAATTAAGCTTAAATGTTCGAACAAACAAAAATTTACTGAAAACGTTAATTTACACAAATTAAATTATTAAATTAAAGAACGACATTGACAGTATATCTATCATCATTCATATCATATCATATATCATATAATTATATAAATGCGAAAGTTTGGATGGATGGATGTATAGATGGATGCTTGTTGCTCAATCACGCAAAAACGGCCGAACGGATCTGGATGAAATTTGTCACAAATATAGATTATAATCTGGAATAGCACATAGACTACTTTTTATTCCGAAAAAAAAAATGCACGGTTCCCGTGGGATCGATTTGTTTTTGTCTTTCACATAGTAGGGATAGGACATAATTTTTTGCATAGTGGTAGTGAAACATGAAAATTTGAAATACTCCTACTGAGCATAAATAAATAATGACGTGTTTCAGGGTTTCTGGTTTTTTACATTTTAAGGGGGGAAACGACGGTTAAAAGTTTGCATGGAAGCATCGATTTATAGGTAGGAACTTGAAAATTGGAATTATAGCTAATCATCACAAATAAATAATAGTGTGTTTCAGGTTTTTGGTTTTCCATATTTTAAGAGGGAAAAGAAGGAAAATGGGGTAAGAGAGAAAATAAGGGAAAGAAGGAAAATAGGAAAAATGAGGGAATAAAGAAAAATGGGGGATATTGGGGAAATGTGTGCGGAGTAAAAGTTTTTATAGTAGGAACTTGAAAAATGGAATTGTAGGTACTCTTCATAAATAAATAGACATGTTTTAAAGTATTAGGATTTTACATATTAAGAGAGGAAACGGAAGGTGAAAGTTTGAATAATTGTAAGGTTTTATAATTGTAAAATTTGAAAATTGAAATTGTAGCTACTCATCATAAGTAAATAATGACGTATTTCAAAGTTTTTGGATTTTCACATTTTAAAAAGAAAGGAAAGTGGGGAGTATCGTAAAAAATAAAATAAATATAACTTAAAATAATTAAAAAACAATGGAAATAAAAAAAATAATTAAAAATAAATAAAAGAATATAAAAATAAATAAATAAAAATAAATAAAATATATAAAAATAAATACAAATAAATAAAAATAAATATTAAATAAAAACAAATAAAAACAAATAAGAACAAATAATAAAAATCGAATAAATACGAGTAAATAGGAATAAATAGGAATAAATAGGAATAAATAGGAATAAATAGGAATAAATAGGAATAAATAGGAATAAATAGGAATAAATAGGAATAAATAGGAATAAATAGGAATAAATAGGAATAAATAGGAATAAATAGGAATAAATAGGAATAAATAGGAATAAATAGGAATAAATAGGAATAAATAGGAATAAATAGGAATAAATAGGAATAAATAGGAATAAATAGGAATAAATAGGAATAAATAGGAATAAATAGGAATAAATAGGAATAAATAGGAATAAATAGGAATAAATAGGAATAAATAGGAATAAATAGGAATAAATAGGAATAAATAGGAATAAATAGGAATAAAATAGGAATAAATAGGAATAAATAGGAATAAATAGGAATAAATAGGAATAAATAGGAATAAATAGGAATAAATAGGAATAAATAGGAATAAATAGGAATAAAATAGGAATAAATAGGAATAAATAGGAATAAATAGGAATAAATAGGAATAAATAGGAATAAATAGGAATAAATAGGAATAAATAGGAATAAATAGGAATAAATAGGATAATAGGAATAAATAGGAATAAATAGGAATAAATAGGAATAAATAGGAATAAATAGGAATAAAATAGGAATAAATAGGAATAAATAGGAATAAATAGGAATAAATAGGAATAAATAGGAATAAATAGGAATAAATAGGAATAAATAGGAATAAATAGGAATAAATAGGAATAAATAGGAATAAATAGGAATAAATAGGAATAAATAGGAATAAATAGGAATAAATAGGAATAAAATAGGAATAAATAGGAATAAATAGGAATAATAGGAATAAATAGGAATAAATAGGAATAAATAGGAATAAATAGGAATAAATAGGAATAAATAGGAATAAATAGAATAAATAGGAATAAATAGAATAGGAATAAATAGGAATAAATAGGAATAAATAGGAATAAATAGGAATAAATAGGAATAAATAGGAATAAATAGGAATAAATAGGAATAAATAGGAATAAATAGGAATAAATAGGAATAAATAGGAATAAATAGGAATAAATAGGAATAAATAGGAATAAATAGGAATAAATAGGAATAAATAGGAATAAATAGGAATAAATAGGAATAAATAGGAATAAATAGGAATAAATAGGAATAAATAGGAATAAATAGGAATAAATAGGAATAAATAGGAATAAATAGGAATAAATAGGTAATAAATAGGAATAAATAGGAATAAATAGGAATAAATAGGAATAAATAGGAATAAATAGGAATAAATAGGAATAAATAGGAATAAATAGGAATAAATAGGAATAAATAGGAATAAATAGGAATAAATAGGAATAAATAGGAATAAATAGGAAAATAGGAATAAATAGGAATAAATAGGAATAAATAGGAATAAATAGGAATAAATAGGAATAAATAGGAATAAATAGGAATAAATAGGAATAAATAGGAATAAATAGGAATAAATAGGAATAAATAGGAATAAATAGGAATAAATAGGAATAAATAGGAATAAATAGGAATAAATAGGAATAAATAGGAATAAATAGGAATAAATAGGAATAAATAGGATTAAAGGAATAAAATAGGAATAAATAGGAATAAATAGGAATAAATAGGAATAAATAGGAATAAATAGGAATAAATAGGAATAAATAGGAATAAATAGGAATAAATAGGAATAAATAGGAATAAATAGGAATAAATAGGAATAAATAGGAATAAATAGGAATAAATAGGAATAAATAGGAATAAATAGGAATAAATAGGAATAAATAGGAATAAATAGGAATAAATAGGAATAAATAGGAATAAATAGGAATAAATAGGAATAAATAGGAATAAATAGGAATAAATAGGAATAAATAGAATAAATAGGGAATAAATAGGAATAAATAGGAATAAATAGGAATAAATAGGAATAAATAGGAATAAATAGGAATAAATAGGAATAAATAGGAATAAATAGGAATAAATAGGATAAATAGGGAATAAATAGGAATAAATAGGAATAAATAGGAATAAATAGGAATAAATAGGAATAAATAGGAATAAATAGAATAAATAGGAATAAAATAGGAATAAATAGGAATAAATAGGAATAAATAGGAATAAATAGGAATAAATAGGAATAAATAGGAATAAATAGGAATAAATAGGAATAAATAGGAATAAATAGGAATAAATAGGAATAAATAGGAATAAATAGGAATAAATAGGAATAAATAGGAATAAATAGGAATAAATAGGAATAAATAGAATAAATAGGAATAAATAGGAATAAATAGGAATAAATAGGAATAAATAGGAATAAATAGGAATAAATAGGAATAAATAGGAATAAATAGGAATAAATAGGAATAAATAGGAATAAATAGGAATAAATAGGAATAAATAGGAATAAATAGGAATAAATAGGAATAAATAGGAATAAATAGGAATAAATAGGAATAAATAGGAATAAATAGGAATAAATAGGAATAAATAGGAATAAATAGGAATAAATAGGAATAAATAGGAATAAATAGGAATAAATAGGAATAAATAGGAATAAATAGGAATAAATAGGAATAAATAGGAATAAATAGGAATAAATAGGAATAAATAGGAATAAATAGGAATAAATAGGAATAAATAGGAATAAATAGGAATAAATAGGAATAAATAGGAATAAATAGGAATAAATAGGAATAAATAGGAATAAATAGGAATAAATAGGAATAAATAGGAATAAATAGGAATAAATAGGAATAAATAGGAATAAATAGGAATAAATAGGAATAAATAGGAATAAATAGGAATAAATAGGAATAAATAGGAATAAATAGGAATAAATAGGAATAAATAGGAATAAATAGGAATAAATAGGAATAATAGGAATAAATAGGAATAAATAGGAATAAATAGGAATAAATAGGAATAAATAGGAATAAATAGGAATAAATAGGAATAAATAGGAATAAATAGGAATAAATAGGAATAAATAGGAATAAATAGGAATAAATAGGAATAAATAGGAATAAATAGGAAAATAAATAAATAGGAATAAATAGGAATAAATAGGAATAAATAGGATAAATAGGAATAAATAGGAATAAATAGGAATAAATAGGAATAAATAGGAATAAATAGGAATAAATAGGAATAAATAGGAATAAATAGGAATAAATAGGAATAAATAGGAATAAATAGGAATAAATAGGAATAAATAGGAATAAATAGGAATAAATAGGAATAAATAGGAATAAATAGGAATAAATAGGAATAAATAGGAATAAATAGGAATAAATAGGGAATAAATAGGAATAAATAGGAATAAATAGGAATAAATAGGAATAAATAGGAATAAATAGGAATAAATAGGAATAAATAGGAATAAATAGGAATTAAAATAGGAATAAATAGGAATAAATAGGAATAAATTAGGAATAAATAGGAAATAAATAGGAATAAATAGGAATAAATAGGAATAAATAGGATAAATAGGAATAAATAGAATAAATAGGAATAAATAGGAATAAATAGGAATAAATAGGAATAAATAGGAATAAATAGGAATAAATAGGAATAAATAGGAATAAATAGGAATAAATAGAATAAATAGGAATAAATAGGAATAAATAGGAATAAATAGGAATAAATAGAATAAATAGGAATAAATAGGAATAAATAGGAATAAATAGGAATAAATAGGAATAAATAGGAATAAATAGGAATAAATAGGAATAAATAGGAATAAATAGGAATAAATAGGAATAAATAGGAATAAATAGGAATAAATAGGAATAAATAGGAATAAATAGGAATAAATAGGAATAAATAGGAATAAATAGGAATAAATAGGAATAAATAGGAATAAATAGGAATAAATAGGAATAAATAGGAATAATAGGAATAAATAGGAATAAATAGGATAAATAGGAATAATAAATAGGAATAAATAGGAATAAATAGGGAATAAATAGGAATAAATAGGAATAAATAGGAATAAATAGGAATAAATAGGAATAAATAGGAATAAATAGGAATAAATAGGAATAAATAGGAATAAATAGGAATAAATAGGAATAAAATAGGAATAAATAGGAATAAATAGGATAAATAGGAATAAATAGGAATAAATAGGAATAAATAGGAATAAATAGGAATAAATAGGAATAAATAGGAATAAATAGGAATAAATAGAATAAATAGGAATAAATAGGAATAAATAGGAATAAATAGGAATAAATAGGAATAAATAGGAATAAATAGGAATAAATAGGAATAAATAGGAATAAATAGGAATAAATAGGAATAAATAGGAATAAATAGGAATAAATAGGAATAAATAGGAATAAATAGGAATAAATAGGAATAAATAGGAATAAATAGGAATAAATAGGAATAAATAGGAATAAATAGGAATAAATAGGAATAAATAGGAATAAATAGGAATAAATAGGAATAAATAGGAATAAATAGGAATAAATAGGAATAAATAGGAATAAATAGGAATAAATAGGAATAAATAGGAATAAAATAGGAATAAATAGGAATAAATAGAAATAAATGGGAAGAAATAGGAATAAACACGAATAAATACGAGTAAGTATAAATAGTCATGCATTTTTTTCATTAAAAACACGACTCCACGCGAGCAAAGCCGCGGGCAAGAGCTAGTAAATATATAAATGCGAAAGTTTGGATGGATGTATGGATGTTTGTTGCTTAATCACGCAAGAACGGCCGAACGGATCTGGATGAAATTTGGCACAAATATAGATTATAGGCTGGAATAGCACATAGGCTACTTTTTATCCCGAAAAAATGTACGGTTCCCGTAGGATCAATTTGTTTTTGTTTTTCACAGAGCAAAAGATCGGACATAATTTTTTGCATAGTGGTAGTGAAACATAAAAAATTGAAATACTGCTACTGAGCATAAATAAATAATGACGTGTTTCAGGGTTTTTGGTTTTTCACATTTTAACGGGCGAAACGGGGGTTAATAATTTAGATGGAAATATCGATTTTTTTGTAGGTAGGAACTTGAAAATTGGAATTATAGCTACTCATCACAAATAAATAATGGTCTTTTGATTTTCATATTTCAAGAGGGGCAAAGAGAGAAAATATATTCAAGACTAGCATATTTAGTGGCAGCACTAAGAGAAAAGCAACATAAGAGAGCGGCGGTAATAATATAAACGAGGTAAAGGATATCATGGAAAAACTGGTTAAAATATCTTCCGAATTAATGCAGATAATTGGCTACAACGCTAAAACCAAAATGGACATTAAAACCAGGGTGAAGGAATCTAACTGGCTACTAGACAGCATGAATAGAAGAGTAGGATAAAATCCCCGTTATAACAAAACCAAGGTAGAAAATAAAAGCATAAGTTGACAAGTATTATAGATAAGGAATGGGCAGAAGATCTATATAAAGTAACCGAAATTGAAGATGGTACCCTACAAAAATGCGACGATAGAAGAAAACCTTGCCGTTATAGTGGACCCAAACACAACGCCCCGAGGACGTGAGAGTGGAACCGTTGATACGGAAGTTTCCGGCTGCGATGGCCCTTATAGAGGATGGACTAAGTGAGGGGCAAGTAGAAATCATGTCGATCCAGACAGAAGTAGCTACGAAGAAACGTAAAAAGGGAGTAAAGAATACCATTTTCGCATTTCCAATACAAATTGGATAATAGTGGTATATGTGATGTAAAAGTTGCATACCAGCTATGCATGAACCTTAAAGAACTATCTGAGGAGCAAGGAGTAAAAAAATATTAAAGTGGCAATACTGGGAAAAACAAAACGTTGACTATTGGAGAAAATATATGGAGTACAGTTTTAGAGGTTCGAAAGGCATTAAGATAACGATAATTAATAGAAGACAACGGAAAAGAGGAAAAAGATCGAAAAGAAATGAAAAGCCAGAAAACATTTCTGAGACAATTATAGTAAAATCCCAAGGAAAGTCGTACGCTGGCCTGTTAAGAACTGTAAAAAGGGACGTAAATCTAGAAGAGACTGGAGTGGAAGTCAAAAGACTAAAAAAGATAAAAAGGGAGATCTGTTATTGGAAGTTGAAGGAAATCTTAACGCAAGCAAATTAAAAGAGACTATAAACAAAAATGTGGGAGAAGCGGAGTTGTTTCAGAAACAAAATAACACCATACCATTTATAAACAATATAGATGTAGTCATAACAGAAAAAGAACTTAGAGATGCGATTAAGAAAAGCGAAAACAACATGGAGGGGCTGCCATGATTTGGGGTTGCCTGTCCGCAGTGGTATTAGGAAGGTATGAGGTGATAGAAGGTACAATTAATGCGGCAAAATATCAAGAATATTTAAAAAAATTTTCTTGTGATGCCCAACAATGAAGACTCTACCCCAGATTTGTTAATGTACAGTGACAATCTTATTAACGCAATCAAGAATATAGAAGTAATCCCGGATTTTGGGGCAGACCATCATTCTGTTATTTTACTATCAAGCAAGGAATAGCCTCTCTGTTTGCAGACCCACCTCTTAAATATCATTTTAATAAAACAAACATTGAAAAAATAAATAATGAAGTAAACCAATTAATTTCAAACAACAACACTATTATTACAACCAATGAAGTCAATAACTTCCATACAAAGGCCTCAGAGATTATCACAAACAACACACACCAAATACTGCAAACAAATATTTTACTTATGAACTTCCTACATACATCGTGAAACTCATCAAAACAAAACGTAAAATGTTCAGAGAATACACGCAAAACCCTAGTCGGGAAATCACAAGTATTAAAAGTAATTTTAAAAAACCGACTTCAAAATCGTGCAGATGCAGACACCCACATCTTAACCAAATTTATATGATACCACCTCTGAGATACCCCCTTACTAACAAAAAATAATAGAAATCGGACACCGTGTTAAAGAATTATCGCTGAACATACATACAAAAAATATTACGACGAATTGAGAATCTTCTCCGTTTTTGAAGTCGGTTAAAAACAAACATTAACAACTTTAACAAAGACATTCACAAATTAGTTTTTAATAATTTCAGCAGCACACACGGCTACATACCTGCCAAAAATAATCAATAAAGAACAGGGAAGAAATTTTCACCATAAAATAAATAAACTATAAAAATATAAAACAAGGAATAACATTCCAAATATTACAGACAAAGGTATAGAATACGCAACAGATAAAGAAAAGGCCGCTGCATTCAAGGATAGCTTTAGTAAAATATATAACGGAACAAAAGACCCATCTTTTGAACAAGAAAACTGGAGCAATATAAACTTATGATGCAAACATTTCGAAACAATCAAATACTATCCAATCAGGAAAACTCCGCTCCAGGATCGGACATGATTCGATGGCAAATTCCAGATCAACAGAAAAAAAGCATTATCATCATAGTTATCCCAAAACCAAAAGAACTGATAATTACATACCAATCAACCTTCTTTCAGTTTTGGCAACTATTCTAAAAACTCATCAAAGACAAACTATCAGCATTAATAAACGACCGAATTCCGCAATTCCACTCTGGTACCAATTACACTGCTGGTTTCCAATGTGCAAACAACAAAATTGAACAATAAAAAATTTACCATTCTCCCGTTGGACATCAAAAAAGCCTTTGACTGTGTCTAGCACAAAGGCCTCCTATTTAAAACTAAAACTTCTTAATGTTGATTGTCTTATATTTCGTATTAAAAACTTTTTCAAAACAGAACTCTAACTGTTAAAATAAACAACCACATATCTTCAAGTTTCATAGCAAATCTAGGCGTACCTCAAGGGTTGCCACTCTCTCCGCTCCTATACAACATATATTGCTTTGATTTTCTCTCAGGTCAGTTACACATCAATGTAGTAAATTACCCCCTCCAATACACAGATGACACGGCCCTGATATCGCATTGACATACACTGAATCAAACCATGAATCAATTTAACAAAGGTGCTCAATGGCTCAACAAATGGAGATTACATCACCTACACTCATCATATCTAACCAACCAATCTATCCTGTATCTTTAGTGAAATACCTAAGCCTTATTATTGCTAATTAGCTGAACTTCAAAGAACACACCCGCAGACAAAAACCAAAATAAAGCCAGAGCTAAATATGTCCGTTCCGTAATATACAAAAAAGAAGGTATCAACACTTCACAGCCACTAAAACCTAAAAAACAATATGCAGATCTCTCCTGGAATACGGACACACTATCTATTTAAACTGCCGAAAAAATATTCAAGTGGCCGAAAGTTCTACACATAGAATCATTACCAAGATTCGACACCCAGAAAACCCCACACACCATCCAGCGAATGAATATCTCTACGAAAAAACTAAGATTCACTCTATTCTGGAAAGAATCAGAAAACTGTCAAAAACATTTTCGAAAAAACTAAAAAATACAATGCTAATAAACATTTTTTTGATTCAACGCCAAAATAGACAAGCAAAGTTTAAATACCCAGTGAGAACAATAACAGAAATGTTGAACCAATTTGCCGATGAATAATAATTAGTGACACATAATTTTTATATTTTTTTTTATGTATCTAATATTCCTATTCATCTTACACATACAGGGTGTATCAACGATGCGTGGGTGAACGATAGCTGCTTCCCTATATAGATATAAATAAATAAATAAATAGCTCTTCAAATAAAAGTTGTAGAGGGCATTGAAAGCTACGTTCCAAAAATAACTACCAATATACAGGGTGTCCGATAAATGTATGAGTTATCGAAGTAATGTTTTTTTTAAAGGAAACACCCTATATATTTTTACTCGATTAAATTTCTTTGGAAGAGTGTTTCTCAAAAATATAGGGTTGTATGGGTTTATACTGGGTGGTTAGGAATTTATGGTGGGATTTAGGTAACAAAATGGGTTTATTTAACATCAAATATCTCTAAATCAATAATTTGGAATACATTTTTTTTTCTGCCGAATATTCTCGAAAATAGTGTATTTTCATTTCTTATTCATAATTTTACCGAATGACGCTTTTCCCATACAGGGGCAACCAAAACTCGGGAGCACTTTTTTCTCAGTTTTTTCAAATGGAACACCCTGTAAATGAGGCCATACCAGGATAGCCCATACCATGAGCTTTCAGAAAATGTAGGGTTTGCCTACTTGATTTTTATCGGAAATGTATCTAATTCTTAAGGAAAGTATAAAAAAGTTATAAAAGCAATAACTATTTATTTATTTCATTCGAAAAAGCATAAATTCACATCAAATGTTCGAATAATCTCCCATTTTGAGCTATGCACAAATTAAGTCTATCTACATTTGCTCTTCTAACTTCAATTAAAGTTGATTTTGTAATAGAGTGAAAAACTTCTCTAATTCTATTCTTCATGTCTTCTGGTGTCGTTGTTTTTTCGCGGTAGACCTCTCCTTTAACATATCCCCAGAGATAGAAATCTAGAAGCGTGAGCTCTGGAAACCTTGCTGGCCACTGAATGGGTCCGTTTATTCCTATCCATTTATTACTGCGCCATCTGTTTAAAAACCATCTTACCTGATTTTGATTGTGGGGAGGCGCGCCATCATGTTGGTAATATAACCTGAGTCTGGTGTCAATAGGTACATCCTCCAACAAAATTGGTAAATGATCTCGGAGAAAATCTCTGCAAATTTCCCCATTCAGTGGACCATCAAAGAAATGTGGTCCTATGACCTGATCCCCAATTATGCTTCCCAAACATTTATCGACCATCTATTTTGGAAATCAATTTCTCTGACCCAATGTGGATTCTCTGTTGAGTAGTAGTGGCAATTGTGTCTATTTACTATTCCATTACTTTTAAATGTTGACTCGTCACTAAACAAAATGTATTTTAGAAAATTTGGTTCCTCGCGAATGAAATTCAATATATTTTCGCAATAGCGAACTCTGGTGTCATAATCCCTTTCATAAAGTTCTTGATGTAATTCAATTCGGTATGGATGAAGTTTATTTTTAATCAATATTCTGTTTACGGAAGTGTGACTTATATCCAGCTCTCTTGCAATTTCCCTCGTACTAACATGAGGATTCTCTACTGTTGAAAGGATCACCGCTAATTCATTTTCTTCATTTGTTGCAATTTTGTTTACTACTTGCCTTTTCTCGTGCTTGACACTGCCTGTTTCGTCAAATCTTTCTTTAACCCTCCGAAAAGTCTCTGGTCGTATAGACCTTGAATCAGGGTATCCAACTGCATACATTCTACTGGCTAATAAACAATTTCTATCACACTCACCCAAAATGTAGATCATATTTATCATTTCTTCGGTGGATAATTTCATTTTGAAGCGAAAAATTATTAAATTTCAACTATAAATTATTCTCCTCCTCGATAATTAAATGTCAAATTCCTATAACGTTCAAATGTTTCAAGGGTGATTTGATTTTTCGCTGTATTACAAGATCAACTTTAATGAAAGTTCGAAGAGCAATTGTAGATATGATTAATTCGGGCATAGCTTAAAATGTGAGATTGTTTAAACATTTGCTGTGAATATACGCTTTTTTAAATAATTGTTTGTTTATAATAAATAAATAGTTATTGCTTTTATAACTTTTTTATACTTTCCTTAAGAATTAGATATATATTTCCGATAAAAATCAAGTAGGCAAACCCTACATTTTCTGAAAGCTCATGGTATGGGCTATCCTGGTATGGCCTCATTTACAGGGTGTTCCATTTGAAAAAACTGAGAAAAAAGTTGTCCCGAGTTTTGGTTGCCCCTGTATGGGAAAAGCGCCATTCGGTAAAATTATGAATAGGAAATGAAAATACACTATTTTCGAGAATATTCGACAGAAAAAAAAATTTATTTCAAATTATTGATTTAGAGATATTTGATTTTGAATAACCCATTTTGTTACCTAAATCCCACCATAAATTCCTAACCACCCAGTATAAATCCATACAACCCTATATTTTTGAGAAACACTCTTCCAAAAAAATTTAATCGAGTAAAAATATATAGGGTGTTTTCTTTAAAAAAACATTACTTCGATAACTTATACATTTATCGGACACCCTGTATATTGGTAGTTATTTTTGGAACGTAGCTTTCAATGCCCTCTACAACTTTTATTTGAAGCATTTTTTCCTATCTCATATAGGGAAGCAGCTATCGTTCACCCACGCATCGTTGATACACCATGTATTGCGTGTAAATCCTTACATATACCATACAAGTGTACTGGCTGAAGGACAAAATTTGTAACCAATAAAGTGCTTTTATAATTATTATTTTGTCTTGTGCTAAGCGCGAAAGATCTTTACCCGGATATGAATTTTATATTTCAACAGGATGGTGCTGCAACTGCTGCATGTCATACAGCTAAATCCACTAAAACATGATTTGGGGACAATAACATCAAGGTTCTCTCACGGCCTTCCAACAGTCCGGACCTTAATGTTATCGAGAAATTGTGGCATAAAATAAAACAATAATTGCGTGATGATTCCCAAATAACCGTTTCTGATTTGAAGATAAAATTGGATGAATTATGGAAAAGTTTCGACCCTAGCGTCAATCATTAATAAAAAATTTGACAGACAGTATTGCAGCGATTGTAAAAGCGTATGGCGCTGTAATGCCATATTAAAATTTTCCTAAATTGTCAAAACATTTAGTTGTCACGATATTGTATATATTTGTTTATTTATTCGCCCACAGTTGTATTTCAATATGAAAAGATACTAAACCATTTAAATATTTACTATAAATGATAGACTTTACTATGTTGCTAATGCAGTTCTTTAATTGAATAATTTAGTTAATGTAAATTAACGTTTTCAATAAAGTTTTGTTTGTCCGAACTTTTAGTTATTAGAGCTCGTACAATCAATAAAATGTTAAAATCATTGACTACCAACCTACTAAAAAATGCATTATAAAAAAAATTACATAAAAATTGGATTTTAGAAAAAACAAAATGTTTTATGTACCACGTGTATTATTAAATGATAACGCCAATCTGGCGACAACTAGCCTTCTGGCCCAAGGCTTACCAGCCTTATTCTATCACCCTTCGGGCATTAGCATCTATATAACGTCCTTGGTATCTACATTAATAGGTAATAATTTGGTTCTATTTATAAATTACAGATTGATCTTATTTTAAAATATTATCTATACTGTTCCTTCACACACATAAAAGAGACGTGATGACAATGACAAATCTTTATTTTAATTTCGTTTAAAACACATAACATAGAATACAAAGACTTGCTTACCCGAGAATTCATTTTCTATTGCTTTTTCTATTGGATGGCCGACAATTTCTTCGTACTTTTGGAATATCAGTCGAAGCTGTGGTCTATTTCTTTGACAGAGGACGGCATTGAACACTGATTCTTCTGTACCCGCAAACAGTAGTTCGCCTGCTTGTAGCAAGTCTTGGGCATCTTTAAAAGCCGCCTCTTCGTCTACTACATCTGATTCATCTCGCCCACCCTGAAACATTTGTTAAGGCTAACTCACGAAACATGCCAAAAACTAATTTGTCGAGTCCGATATTCAAAAGAATTTATTACGAATTAATAAAATATAATTAATAATAATAAAATAATTTACATTTAAAGTACACAAGCAATGCCTTAACATGAAAAGCTTGCCCACTAGATCTTTATAATAGAAATAAATTAAATAAATTGTATTGTATAGTAAAGGATAAAGCCACAGTGATTGGAGAAATTTAAGAAACTATGTGAAAAATGTATGTTAGAGAACAGGATTGATCGTTAACCAAAAATCGCATAGCCCCCGGGAACACTGCAGTATGGTAAATTCGTTGAGGAAAAATGTTGATTGATTCTTTGTTGCATAACATCATTCAAATGTACCAAATATGATTATTAGTCAATTGTAAGTATGATTATCGATTTTTAATTAAGTAAAAGTATACAAATTATTACACTGTGAGTGATATAATCAAACGAGGTCTGAAATATGATATTGTTGTTTTACAATTAAAAAAAACATTATTCATTAAATCATCAAAAGCAGTTTTTCAATATTTAAAATGAGATTAGAATGGTTATTGATCGCTAAAAACTTCAGAGTGCGTTTACATGATTACATTCCTATGGAGAAAATACAAAAAATAGTTTGCTTTAGTAGTTTTATCTTTGATCATATCGATATGGAGGAAATAAAAATAAATAGTTGATGTATTGGATAAATTAATTTTGAACTTTTTTTTTATGAAGAATCCATTGAAAAGAATAAAATTAAGCGAACCAAAAATCTCTGAATAAAAATTTCACAAATAAAATAAATATAGTTTAAAAAACTAAAAACACGCTTTTAGAGCATATCAAACTAAAAAGTTAAAAATAATTTTTCAAATAAGCTTAAAACAATAATAAATGGAAAATACTAGTATTATTGTGAAAAAAGCGTCGGGCGCTCGATGTACGAGAAATATGGACAAAGCGCCCCACGCTTTCTTTACAATAATACTAGTATTTTCCATTTATTATTTTTTTAAGCTTATTTGAAAAATTATTTTTAACTTTTTAGTTTGATATGCTCTAACAGCGTGTTTTTTAGTTTTTTTTTTAAATTATTTTTTTTTTCAGCCGTGGGGATTAGAACCCACGATCGGTGAGACTGGAAATCCAAAAGCTGCGCGTTAGACCGCTCGGACACGAACGAACTTGACTTAACGGGATATACTGACAGTAATAAGCCACTTGAGTCCAAAGGAGAGTTATAAACATACATATATACAGGTGAAGCTAATATAGGCGTGTTAAAAATAACATGAAAATACAGCCAATTAGATATAAAGATCAGATGGAAGGAGCACATTGAGAAAAATCTGATGAGTCCAACACATGACTTTCCTATCTAGTTATTATAGGCATTTTCCAGTTATTTTGTACAACCTATTGCAGCATCTCTATTATAAATGTTTAGAGGATAAACTAAATATATACATTTTCCACATACATCTACCTCGAAACATTTTTCTATAGATATTCATTGAAAACGAAAATACAGAAAAATTTAAATTTAGCACTTTTCCATTACGGTCCATTTTAGAAAAATCATATATAAACAAAAATTATAGAAATCGATATCGCAAACAACTTTTAGTTCAACAATTTTCATAAAAATCAGAATTTTGCACATTTTGTCAAATTTCTCGAATACGGACCATTTCAGGAAATTTTGACATAGAACAAAAATTATAGATAATAATATTAGAAGTAACTTTTATTCGAACAATTTTCTTCTCCAAACATAAATAACAGATATATTCCATAAAATATAAAAACGGCTTCCCATAAAGTACCCCCCCAGATGTTTCGACTTTGTCCAAAATCTAATCATTTCACGTCAGGCCGAAATAAACCTTAAGTTTAAAATTTAACGTTTTTTCCTTTATCCGTTTTTGAGTTTTCTTCAAATTTCGAAATTTACACATTTTCTCAAATATCTCGAATACGGTCCATTTTAGAGAAATTATGTATAAGACAAAAATTATAGAAAATTATATTACAAACAACTTTTATTTGAACAATTTTTATAAAAAATTATTTTTTTTACATTTTGTCAAATTTCTCGAATACGGACCATTTTAGGAAAATTTTGCATAAAACAAAAATTATAGATAATTATATTAGAAGTAACTTTTATTTGAAGAATTTTCTTCTCCAAACGTAAATAACAGATATATTCCATAAAATATAAAAATGACCACTCATAAAGTACCCCCCAGATGTTCCGACTCTGCCCAAAATCTAATCAGCTCATTGGACGCTGAAACAAAGCTTAAGTTTAAAATTTGGTGTTTTTCTGTGTATCGGTTCATGAGTTATGCGTTATACAGACACAGACACAGACACAGACACAGACACACACACACACAC